>JAVJAQ010001959.1:0-16174 GCA_032362365.1 Zygogramma bicolorata
TCGTTGCATAATATACTATTATTGTGATGGAAACGTCTCCTTGACTTCTGATAATAAATGCAAAGTACACAGCGAAAAATGGTGGCACAAATACTTGAATGTTATATATGAGTTTTCAGTTATCAAACTCAAATTAATGTATTTGAATCGAGGAAAAAATGTTAGGATGGTGGACAAAACGAACGCTAACCACTACCCATTTTAGGCAATAATATATGGTCTTCGATTGTTAAATGTGCTTACCGTTCTTGTTTACATACCATGATTACTCACCTGTTTGTTTAGATGAAGTCGTGTCCGGTAAACAAACGCACTCATTTTTTGTTAGAGCTGAAACGTCAGGGCCAGTCATTTTCCAGAAAAAGGGTGATCGACGAATGAAAAATATATTTAGCGTAACCGATTCGACAAGGTCTGCGCTGCGCTGTGAATACCACTTTACTCAATTTGAAACACTGCATACATGACTTATCAGTGGTAACGCTGAAGTTGGCGCAGTCGTAATATGCATAGCGTGTTGTTCAGATCAATACAAGCTACATAGACCAGGCGGTAATGACTGATTTTACGAACCAATTTCAAACGTATGCTGCCGGACGACAGAGAAGCAGAGCTTGAACTGAAAATGAAATCAGGTTTTGCGTGGTACATCACAAATCAACTTTGATCAATTATCATTTTTGGATGACCCTTTTCAGGTAGTCGTACATATTGATTCAATGGTAGGTAGCTCAATTCCGAATTAAATGAAATACACTGCGGGAATATCTGACAGACGACAGTAAATGACAGTTGTCAATACAGCCTGCTGGACAAACAAACCTGATTTACCTATGCTAAGTGTGTGTTTATGTCATATTTTAGAATTTTTTTTCTCAATAAAGCCTCAATTTTGTGCGATTGTGAAATGTGGAAGTAAAAGCGGCAGGCATAATGTTTCATTCCATCGATTCCCTTCTATTTTCGACAATAGAAAAAGAGATTAATCCTCTCGCTGAAAAGAGATGTGAATTGTGGATTGAGGCCACTAGAAGAGCAGATTTAACTTTTTATAAGTTGAAACGGGCAACGGTGTGTTCAAAACATTTTGTAAGAGATATTTTCAAAGAATCCAGGAAACATAGGCAACATAATTTTATTTTTTTTTTCATTTCAGGCAAGCCAAGTGCACTCGAAGATGTTAACAATATGGACTGGGTACCGAATCAATTACTTGCCTACAAAACAAATATCAATGCAGTTCAAAGTATTCAGAGATTGTATGGTAGGGAGCAGCGTGATAAAAATGAGATCACAAATATTCCAGTTGATATGGATGAAATTGATGATGATTCTTTGTGTGAATGATCCAGCTTTTCAAAACTTGAATATTATTGATGAGCAAAAGCAAACTCTGAATGATATAAATTAACCAGTTGAAGAAGTGGAACATGCACAAAACTCTGTTGAACACCTATGTCCCGATATTGATTTCGAGTTGCAGAATTGTTATCGTGAAATCCATCATCTCGGGGAAACTCTGCAGACTTAATCATTCACATTGGAAAGTTTAAAGCATAACTCATCTAAATGCCTCTTTTATACAGGATTGCCATATGAAAAGATGGTTGTGGTTTATAATTTTGTAGCATACCCTAAATCTGTTCTTTCAAAATTATTATTTATTAAAATACATTTTTTCTATTTTTTTCACAAGCTTCACTCTAATTCTTCTAATCCATTCAGATATAAACATATTGTATGAATCCAAACTTTTATAGCCTTTGAAGTCTTCTGTGCATGCACTCTCATATACAAAATAGTTAAAAATAGTTAATAATGTCATACAACATGTCATGAAACTTTAGGAAATTAGGGTAATTGATCTCTAGGAAAAGTTTCAACTTTTACACCAAAGGTTCCAAAACTCATCTTTATTACTACAATCCCCAAATTTTAATAAATAAGGATCACATCCATCACTTCCCTTCAGTTTCTCTAAATATCTCTTCTGGATATCCATAAAAAGGTGTTGAAATAATCACTTTTATCAGCCATTTCACATACAATTTCCTTGCAAGCAGGAAGAATAATGAATATAGATTGCAATATGTAGACATTCATATATGTTAGGTACACTAATGGTATACCCAAAATTAGGGGTAAACCCGTAATTTCTTCATAATAATAGTGGTTATAGTTATAGTACGGTTTGTTTGTCCAGCAGGCTGATTGACAGTTGTCTTGTGACGTCACATGCCCGCCGTCTATAGGCGTGATGAAAGATTTTGAAATACTCTTCCGTAATGTGGCTACACATTTACTCTTTACGAAAAAAAAAAATCATTTCGGTAATAAACTTAAGTTCAACGAACTTTGGAGCCATTTTTCTGATATTTTTTCAATAGTACGCGAAAACAGCTTGCAGGTTTCATGGCGTTGGCACTGACGTCACGCTTAGGTACACATGGCATTGTGTCTATGCGTAGCGAAGAAAGTGAAGAAAACATCAAATTATTGCGTGTGATAAAAATGAATTCCAGAGGTAATAATTAAGTGGTGTGCAGAATCGCAGTCTCAACCAACAAGGTCAAATCATCCCTCGAACAATCCGTCCTAACCAACAAGGTGTTTGTACACGTTCCAAACAAGAAAATAATTAAGGATAAGTGGTTGAAGCTCGCACGGCGAAATCCAAACGACGCACCTGATAGTTACAAATTCGCCACTTTATTTCGGTGAAGACCACTTTGATATATATAGACCGGGAGATCATGACAGGTGACGTTCCACCATTTTTTCGTGCATGCCTTTTTAAGGCTTGATAACTAACCCTAAAATATCAAAGATAGTCGGGGTTTTAGCCCCCCCGCGCGTCCTCTTCATAAGGAAAAACGCTTTTCTTCCTGTGGCGAATTTTCGTGTTTTTCCGTGATATTTTACTGCATGCCATTGTAATATACGGAAGTTCAAACTAATTGAAGCTCTAATCATTGATGGCATGCACCCCGCAGCGGCCCAACATGATCAAAGGGTTGCGAAAACCAGAAAAAAATTTAAGGAAAATTCCGTGTTTTCAAATTGCATGCCGATGTGAAGAATTGAAGTTTTTGTGATAGAAACACTATCGAAAAATTGGCATGCACCCCTCATAGGACGGACCAACGGTGAAAAATTTCCGGAAAATAATATTGAAGTGAAGTAATATTACGCCATTCCAAATTGATTCATAAACACATTGTTTTGTAATTGTAAAGTGGTCAAATCTTCAAAAGAGCATGCATAGCTCAAAATAGTTTAGAACTTCTGTTTTAGTGCGTCTGCAGCAATCCAGTATCATCCAGCAAGATTTCAAAGTGATGTACCTTGTCTGAAACAAAGATGATTAAAGCATATCATCAGACGAAATGATTCAAACAAGTCGCTCGAGGAATTAAAGTGTTCACCCACGTGTGGGCATTAGAATTAATTATTTCATCTCTCTCTTCGTAATTCGGTATCATTGTTGACGATTCCTATTCCCGAAGTGTAACTGCAATCGGTTATGAAGTTATTGATGTGAAGTTAGCCACACCTTTCCAGAAATTTTCCGATATGGTGTATGTCAGGTGATATATGCGTGCGCTGTTGCCATATATTTCCTCCACTGTAGGTTGTTGAATTAGGTAGGAAGGTTATCTAAAGAATAGTGGAGAAAATGGGAGACTCAGACAGAGAAATAACATTAATATGAGGCCTCCACGGCAGGGTGCAGTTTCAACCGTAGCAAGAGAAAATATTTTCGTTCCGAAAGTAATAGTAATTTTCCTAACAAGTGCGGAAAGTGATTCTTTCCCGCACGCGACTGCCGTTAACCCGAACGACTCGAAGCGGAGTTCGGGTAAGCAGTCGAGTGCGGGAAAGACACTTTCCGCATGAGTTAGGAACAATACTTTTTCTACAAACGTAGGAAACAAATTCATTTTTTCAATTATTTATTCATGCAAATGGAACAACTAACAAGAGTAACATTTCCTATCCACTAATTATTCGTAATATTTATTGTAAATGTACAATTTGATGCATTATGTAAATTTAAAGCGGAAGCCAGCATATTGTTTGAAGATGGCTGATTTCCTGAAGAAGAAGGTAACTCGGGCAATACATTATCGAAAGAAATCGAATGTGCAGGCACAGGCATCAAATCGTCGCCGATCGATATAGACGTGGATGGTTCTAAAATGCACCCGGAAGACGATGTAGTGTTCAAATCGAGAATTTTGTTGGACATTTCTTTTTTTCGATTGGTGGGTCTTCTAAATACCCCTCTGCAACTGAAGTCGATTTCCATCCTCCTAGGCGTTTGATATTAGTTATACCCACACCACAGTCAGCAAGTGAAGTGGCTGAGGAACGCCTGAAGCTGTGACCAGTGTAAAGCTCTGGATTTTGAAGGCGCAGATATACTGCTATTTCGGAGGGTATCTTTCCTATGGTATTGATTCCTACACATTGCACAGTACATTTTCCCTTTTTGAAATACAAGAATAAACGACGGTGAGGAGTCTCTTTTGGACGTAAATGTACATAATTTCTGTATACGTTCAAAAAATAACCATCATTTGCTTCTTCAGATATCACGAAGGATCTAGAGGAATGATTTTTGGAATCCTTGATATTAACAATTATCAGGTTTTCTTTGTCGTCTATGTCGTCAATGGTGAGTTTTGTCAGCTCTTCTCGTCTGCAAGCACCAGCTAATCCAAAAATTGCTACTAACTTAATCATGAGGTATATATATGTCATCGGGTGCTTCAGTCATAAATTTTGAAACGTCTTCTTGAGTGAAGATTTTGGCCTTTTTCGGTCGAAAACCGACAGTCTATCTTTTAATGAATACAATTATTTTGTAAAATTTGCTGATATCCAAATTTTGCTTTACTTTGAATACACTCTTCAACATTGAATATCTTGCCCGTAAAGTGTTCGGCTTCCATGTTTTAGACATTTCTAGAAAATAAGCCAAGAATACTTCTTTATTTGGTGTTTTCACTTTTTTATTGTTGCACCATTCAATAAAACTCGTGTATTGCTTCTCATACCTTCGTTTAGATTTCGTTGGCAATAACTCTAAGTTCGCATCTGTAGCTGCTTGCACGATTTCTTGTGGAAGTTCTTCATCAGATGAATAATCCATTGTGGCAATTTCACTGAATCGAAAATTTTATATAAGTAACGCTTTGTCTGTCACTCTGACAATTACAAACAAATTTGTGTATTGATCGGCATGACAACATCAATTGTTACCTACTCGTTATCAGATCAATCAAAGCCTATTATATAAGGTGATTTCATAACAATACATTTTTATTTATCAATATTTGTATTGCAACAAAAAAGCTTGAACTTTCATATTTTGTCACCCACCACTTATATTTTACGAGGATATCATATAAATGTTTTTCCCGCACTAGTGTGGGAAAATGACACTTTCCAAACTGAATTGCGTGCGGGTAGAGGGTGAATCACGCACGCTTGTAGGAAAAGTAGTAGACATATTCGGTGTGCTGGAAATGTATTCATTGCAGGAGATGACGACTCAATATATGAGAGTTTATATACCGGCAGCAGTGAATTGTTCTGGTCGTAATTACCCCAGAACATAGAGGAGTTCAACTAAGACCACGCCGCTGAAGATGGCTGCCGCAGATGTAGCCAAAAACTCCGGAAGTCAAAATTCCAGCACACGGCCCTCGAGCCCGAAAAACCGAAGATGTACATCGAATGAGAGTTCATATACAGAGTGCGGCGAAATATTTTGGCCGTAGTAGAGCCTGGAAAATTATTTTTTCTTCAAACGTCAAATAATGATGACATTACTTATCTAACGTGATCCTGTCAAAGTTTGATGTCTCCGCCGGCAGCAGTTTTTTTTCTCATTTCTTTACGGCGGAGGGAAAAATGTTGTCATGGCAACAATATGAAACATGTCACAAAGCAACAATACAAATGTCATTAACAACAATTAAACATCATTTTTATTCATAATAATATTAAAAGTACAATTAGTTAATGAAGCATTTTCAAAATTGAAACCGTGCAAAAATGTTCCCTACTCTTGATACGGATTGAATCCTCTATATATCTTTCGGCAACCGTGCTTGATTTCCAGCCCCCATGTCGTTTGAGGCATTCTAGATGGGGGGGGGGGGCTGGAAAAGCTTTAGTTCAAATTGTCGACCAAAATAACCTTGTGGGTTTTCCGCCATCTTGAAAAAGGGTTAAATTCAGTTTTTTCATCATTACTTGGTTCCCCGTTGAGATACGAAAATTTTTATCGAATACTTTTTTATTGCTTTTTGCACGATCTGCAATTGAGGTTCCATACATTTTTCACGTATCGATCATCGTTATCAAGATATCGATGAAAAAAAACATAATTGGGGAGAAAAAATTGTTTTTCGCCATTTTCTTTTTTCTCGTGAAAGATATCGGGGAATGTTCGAAATGAAACTAGTAGAGCGTGTCCAGCCCTACAAATTCGTTTTTTTATTTTTTATTTCCGACAAAAGTTACGACCTCTAGCGCGCCACAAAGTCAGTAAGACTGTGTCCGGTTTTTATTTAGCCACTCGCACGGTTCTATCCACACGTCAAAATGGAGAAATGGTTGTTCAGGAAATTATTGCAATACAAAATAAATTAATAAACCAGCCAAATTATATATCAAATACATGATATTTATTGATCAAATAATTGTTATGCAGCAAAAATAATAATTACAGGCAGTCATTTTTTTCACACGTTTTTCGGCGTTTTGATGGTCCCGGCTGTTCAAACTTCTCCTCGGTAGACTCTTCGAGTCGTGAAACTTCTTCAATCGCAAGAAATCACCCATTTTCGCACAAACTTTCAAATAGGTATGCTCGCTTCAAAAGACTCGAGACAACTGACTGGAATGCTACAAAAAGGAGCTGATGTTTCGGCACGTACACGAAAAAAACTCTAACGGTCGCCGTATAGACGCGCTCTATGGCAAGACGCACATTGCAGCGTCGGGCGCGATGAGGCCGACTTTGTGGCGCGCTAGATGTCGTAACTTTTGTCGGAAATTAAAAATTAAAAAAACGCGTTTGTAGGTCTGAACACGCTCTACAGGTTTCATCTCAAACATTTCTCGATATCTTTCACAAGAAAAAAGAAAACCGCCTGCTCAACCGGCCTGGGTGGAGCACGCACATAGCCACAGCAACGAAAATGGCATACATAATCCCTCAGATTTTGGGCGGAGAAGGCGTCATGCTCCGGGTGTGCTACGCACCACATAGAATGCATTCGCGCCCTGTTATTACTCTTGCATCGCATTAGGTCGTCCCTAAATAAACCTCCACCATACCCTTGACCCCTATCCGAAAGGGGTCGGTTGTGGGGGCCCTGTACTTGAAACCGGAGTTGAGGGCCTGTGAGGTTGTTAACCTAGCAAGCCCTCCGCCGGCATCAGAGAGTAGAAACTTTTCTTTCTCGGATGTGCATTAGCTGCCGGTCCTATTTTGTCCTGAGCTTAGGAAAATAGTGGCACTATTCAGCAGATGTTGTATATCCTTCTCTGCTTAACATAATCATATATTATAGTTGTGAGCTATTATAAATTATGAATAATGAAGCAAATCAAACTGTTTTGATAGGTATACTTTCTGTTCTCTTTGAGCTTTCCAATGTTCGCTTGCTTTTCATTGACATGTAACATTCACAACTCTGATTATATTTTCATCAGGTAACATACAATTCACAATGATATTGACATGTATCATCGTTGGCATCAGTAGACAACCCCACAGGTAGAGTAGATAGGAAAGTACAGCTTATCCAATCCATCTTGGCACAGAACTGATAACGTATATGCCCTACAATCTCTGTGAAGTATACTGAAATAAAGAGACACCTGTTTTAATTGTTTTAAGTGTGTTCGAAGAATACACTGAGGATATTTTTGGAGAGTTCTCAAAAACGAACTTAAAAGAGAGATATTTGGGAAAACGTTTCGAAAACGAAAGGCGATTTGATTCTTTCTTTGTGGTTTTTTGGGTTCCAACCTCAATATGTGGAACATACGCCATCAAATCACTGGTTGATCTTTGATGGCGAAATCGGTATTGTCGATTATTAATTATTCCGCAACTCTGGAAATGATAGAAATCGATGCAATCGGTCTATAAATAAAAGGTGAAGTTTTCTTCCCCTTTTAAAGAATTGGTTGAACTCTGGCTGTTTTCCAGGACTCACGAGAAGTTGCTGACGTATTTCATTCGGAGGGAAGCGTTTTTGATTAACGGATCAACTTTTCGGGTTAGATTACCAGTCTGCCCTTCTACACTTGTGAAGATTCATTCCAATGATAATTCCTAATTTTTTCAGATAGTGATAGGTGAACAATTATATTCGATTTCCTGATGAAAATAGTGCATATGCTTATCCCTTGCTCATACTAAATAAGCTCATACTAACTATGTACTGATAATGTGAAATTGTTATCTGGGTCACGCTTCTTTCCGGAAAATTTAAACTTGCCCTAATTGCTCCCATAAATACCTTTTAGGTAGTTACACAAAACTTTGAGTGGATCTTTTGGAAACATATGACAGAAATTTGAATATCTGGTGGAAAATTTACTTTTCATTTCTCCAATATTCATCCAGATGAGCGATTTGCATAAAATATTCTTGTAGTTTGCGTAGGTATTGAGAGATCTCAGTGGAGAGTTCTGTCGGCCTCAAGCGTTTTTCGTTGTTGCTCTGAGAAGTCTGAAAGAAATAATAGACTACAAGTTATAATAACACGTTTCAAGGGGTCGAAAGACCAAACATGAAACATGTACAGAACGATGCGGCTACATGGGCAAATAACTTTTAGCACTATTCTGTGGTTTTCAACGGTACAACCGACTACACACAGGGGAAAGCGTTTTTTTGGAAGACTTGTACACTTGTTAGAGAGAGGAACATCTGAGTATGTTGTGTTCATTTTAATAGAAATTCAGTTCTTTCAGGGACAATGGACGTTTCCTATCAAGGCTTGTTACACGTATTTCCAGAGCTTTATCATAGAAGGATTAAGGTAAGCGTCCATAGGTACGCATCGTACGTATCGTACGGATCGTATAAAACGGATCGATTTGTGGTAGTGCGTCCACTGTATCCGTAGCGATCGGATTGCCGATGCGACGGTCGGCTTCTAAGTAACATTCGCATTTTCGTAGTGAGTGGACGATCGGAAACATTACAGTGTGTAATGTTTCCGATCATGGAAAGTGATGAAGAACTTGTCATTATTGCTTTGTTATTAGATGAAGAAGAAAGGAGGGGAAATAAGAGAAGACATAGATTGTGGATACATGACATATTCAAAAAAAGATCACAATTTGGAGAATATCATACACTATTCACTGATTTGCTCCATGATATGCGTAATAACAAATATAATTAAAGCACGTGTGTGTACTTAGTGTCGAAATGTAACAAAATTCAAATGATCTGTGAGGCGACCAGTGACTACCTATTGTGACATGCGTCCACTTATCGGCAATCCGCATGTTGTCAACCGCACCAGTCGGAAAAGTTGCCCCTTCGATAAATTTCATCGGCATTATCGACGGACCGATACGTGCGATCCGTCCGCTGCCGGTCAGTGGACGCATATGTATAACTTACTATACTAATAATTCTAAAATCCGTTTCGTACGATCCGTACGATACGTACGATGCGTACCTATGGACGCTTACCTTTAGTGTATAACTGTCATCATCCTGAGTTTTCGTGCTAACCCTTCGTTATAATGTCA
Organism: Zygogramma bicolorata; assembly: GCA_032362365.1. Classification (NCBI taxonomy): domain Eukaryota; kingdom Metazoa; phylum Arthropoda; class Insecta; order Coleoptera; family Chrysomelidae; genus Zygogramma; species Zygogramma bicolorata. The sequence goes on from JAVJAQ010001959.1 coordinate 9,796, forward strand.
GGTATTGAACAGGTTGGTTGGTATACTCTCCTTTGAAATATTCTGGGTGAGCAATTTTGACATGAAAGAAGGAACGAAAGTGGAAGTAAAAAATAAAATAGATTTCTAGAGATCTTTCGTTTCAACAACGTTAATTTTTGTCCTCAAATCTACCACTTCTCACTTTTCGCACCTGAATGTTCCTTATTTCAGAAAAATTACCTTTCAGTTTTTATATGGGGGTTTTTAAACAATTATAACACGAGTGTCTGAAATTAATGGTTTTTGTACTTTCGAGTTTTTCAAACGCTGAAGAACATGGAAAGACACCTAGTTTCGAACTTTTCATTTAGATTAGTAGACTTTCACAGAGAGAAATTTAGTGTGAATATTTCGAGAAACCTCTGCCATAATCCAACAAGTTGATACCGAGTCAGTCTTCATACTTTCCATGCACACAATAGGATTTTTATCGCGTTTTCAATTGTCAAATTCTCATCCGTCATTGCACGTTTAAGAACACGTCATAAAGTAAGTGGCTATTGCATCGTCATCGTCATATCTTTCCATCTCGAACACAGCACGACTGATACCTGAGGGTAAGAAACCAACTTTGTATTGAATTTTGTTCTTTCCTAACGAGTACTTTTATATACGATCTGCAGAATTTTTGACCTACGCGAGTCAATTGGTCCCGTGACCTTGGCCAACGTAAGAGCATCCACACCCATCCATCGTAATCACAGAACTTTTTCCATAGTATCTATATATTTTATTTCGTTTGGGTTGGGCCAAATTTTCCGAGTCGCTCACTCATATTAATTTTCTATTCAATACTCACTTTTAGTTTCTCCGCCAGCATATTTTCCACTTATATTTGTTTCTGGCTTAACTCACCAAATGTATATCCGAGCACATGGTTCAGATCGCCAAAAGTATTGAATTCAAATCATTCCGAAAAGTCTATTTTCGTTTTCCCCAACATTTTGGGTGAATTGAAATTTCATTATTTTCCTGTTGATTAGGGAGTATTTTTCATTATCTCACAAACAAGTGGCAGCAATAGATGAAATTAGAGCCTACACCTTATTGCAAAAGTCTCTTCAGGTCACAATATTAGACCCTGTGGATACCATATCCCGATTTGCTGCTAGATGTGCCTTCCTAATGACTTTTTAGGGAGCAGTGGAGCTTGCGCCATACCAAAAACTGGCTCCTGAAATTTCCTTTGGAATAGGAACCTGTTTTCAGTGTTGAAACAGAACTAATTCCCGAAAAAATGAGTGCCCCACGTTGTAGCGACGCTGACCCACCAGAAGCATTTTTTATTTTTCATTAATATTGAATCATCTCCCAAGGAGACATTCAATCCACACCTCTAATTTATCATCTCATCCGAACATGAAACATTTTGGGACCACTGGAAAGGATGTATTAACACATAAACACTAATATCCGGGCCCTCCTAATGTCCATTGTAAAGACCACTTTACAAGCTCCACAGTGACTATGGTCTCGACAGGATTCGTTGTGTTTATTCAGAAAATCATCTAGTGACCAGCAGAAATTGTGAAAATGACCAAAGATCCCAAAAAATTGCCAGTGAGGGCTCTCAGCAAACAAGATGACTTGCTTAACGCCCAAGTACAGTATTTTCGAAGACTGGATGAAGTGAAATTAACTAAAAAGCAGAAAGTTCTCAAATTCATCTGGGACTCGGATGCTAAGACCTTCTGTGGTAGGACCGGAAAAAGTTGGTGTAAGTATATTCTGTTTCACTTTGTAGCTGACTTATCTATGGATTGAATGTTTATCCTTAATAAACAAAGTTCAGCCTCCAAGTTTGCGGATACTCAAACGTGTTACTGTTATTAAGGAGGGGATTATGTTGAGATAATGAAGCGTTTTTATAATATATGGGGAAAATCACCGAGAATATATTGCCCGGTTATTTCCAGTGATTTATAATTGAATAACCCGAAAATACTTATTTAGTTGTTTTGTGTTCTCGATAGTGTAGTGGTTAGCATATCTGCCTATCGGAAGGCCGGGGTTCGAATCCTCGCAGGGCCACCGTGCTGGGTAATCGCACGTTAAAAGGTAAGGCCTCGTTGATCCATTGCTCTCACAAGTTTCGACTTCTGAGGGTTGACGTTCGTCAGCTGGTTAACGGAACGAATAATTTTAGAACAACAACAATGTCAACAATTCACCTAAACGTCACAAAGATACAGGTGATCAACTTGTAGGAAATTGAATACCTTCGAAATGGCAAGCTTAAACATTTATTACGTTGATTCGTTGGCATGCGAAGATATAGTTGAAATTTGTATAGTACCAAAGAAACAATAACGTTTGAAAAATTAGCTAAATTACCTACTCAGGGTGTGGTAGAAACTTCAAATTGATTCTTTGGATATTTCTGTTAACTGGTAATTGTTCATTAAACAGAAACTGGTTTCGAACTGGTGACCGATGAAATGGGTTTCAACCTCAAACATTACCCCACGGATTTCGTAATAATAAACAATATTCCATTTAATCTAATGTACTTCACATTTTCGGTGAATTTTCGAATATGCTGAGCCGATGAAGTAGATGAATATTCTTTCAAAAAACCGTTTATGTAGAAATGTTGAAATAAATCATAGTTGACATAATAAAACATTGCACATCCAAAACGTCTGATAAGTTCCCGAAGTATTGTTTTAATCTTCTTCCTTTTTCGCTGCAAATGGTCACAGAATATTACGTAAAATGTTGTATATTTTTGGTTCACGGTAGTGTAGAGGCAAGCACGTCCCCCTCTAAAGCGGGAGACAGGGGTTCGATTCCATTCACATGGTTAGACTTCTGAGGTTTGACGTTCGTCAGCTCATTAGCGTAAAAAAAACAAAATAATAACTTGACACAAATGTCATACTCGAAAAAGGAGCATGAAAGTTTCTTTTTTGCCTAGTATGTGAGGGCATATTGTTCCCAAATCAGATACATCACCCTCCTCGAAAATTTTGGGAAATAACAGAAATTGATGAAAGAATTATATGATTTTAGAAAAATTTCTACCCTTAATATAAAATTCACATTTTTTTTATCTTTTTGGTTGGCTTTTGATCAGTAATCATACTATTCCTCATCTCTCTTGGATCAAACAATATTTACCCAGGATACTGTCTCATACATTACAGGGTTTTTTGTGAGGTATCTGAAAAGATGTACCTATCATCTACCTGAAAAGCCCTAAACTGTGAGAGATGAATCCACCATTTTCACAGCTCCAAAAAAGAAAAAATAAGCCAACCTCATTAATGCTTCTGCCTAGTTACTGGGGTGAGAGTTGAAGAACATCAAAAATATTATTGACACATAGATTAACAACACTACGAGAGACAATATTTATGATTATCTCGGATCTCACCATGGTGATGGACACGCCTCAAAGCTCTTTCACAGCGTTTCATTGTCCTATTACCGATTTGCAACCGAAATGTGTTTCGAGAACTATTCGATATCACCCTCCTTCTGTTGATGCCCTCTTGGTTGGCAAAATTCACGTCGAGTGCAAGTATACTTCAAAGACTCCATTCATACTTATAATTGCAGAATCCATTGAATTTTGGCCATTTGGTATACATTTTGTTTCGTTTTCTATATGCTCATGAAATGGGTATAATGAATACATTATTCATGCTCGACCTTTGTCACTATGTGTATTTTTGTGTTTCCATTGAAATTTCATCAGGGCAAATTGTCCCTAAATCTTCATGAAGCTTACCAATACACTGATATTTTCTGCATGAAAACTTTCAACCGATTATAACAGTTCATTATATTCTCCATACATGATCAGATTCGAATAAAAGTTTTATCTGTTTACGGAACTATTATACCCATATGCTCCCTCAGGCATGCGACGCTTATGGTTCGGAAGCTCCTCCCCTCTAGTAAGGGGGTAGTATATTTTTAATCCATCTCTCTCTTTAACTCTTTCTGTTCAGCTCATTACTACCTACCTTATAAGGCTAATGAGTCATTAGCCTTATAGGTGGACTAGCAAGGGACCATCGTTTAGGATTGTTCATCAACTAGCTCTACCTGTCCTCTCTATAATCTAAGGTTCTAACCAGTTGTCATTGGAATCAGTATAACGTACAGGAATGACTTCCTTGTGTAAATTGGGTCAACAAATTTCAAATACAACTGTTCAACTGTATATCAATTACGACTGTGAACTACATAAAGTTTTTTATCTGATGGCATGTCATAATGACAACGTTATGTCACTCAATTTTGATGACATAAGGAAGCTCATTATGGGACTAAGTACCATAATGAAATTCTATGAGGAAAACATGTAATGGTTTCATCAAAAAAGTTTATTCAAATGTATTGATATAAATGCCATCAGATAAAATTTTGTATGTAATACGAATCACAAACAATCATTACGACACACGCCGTGTTATAACATTCACGACTTGTACCATAATGATCGTCTTTATGATCCTTATTACATAAATAACTATTCTCAATCTGAAGGCTAGAGGGGGAACCCGCTTCCTTCTCCCTTTCCATAAGTGTGGGCGCCCATGAGTGGAAAAACTGTTACGTACACCGTCCAGCAGAAGCCGCACAATCGAAGTATCGAATTTTATTCACTTGTACGTCCTCATTGATTTCGCATATTATGCAACAAGATTCAGCTTTATTCGATGATGTAGTACTTTACAGATTGTAACTTCCCCTATAATTGACAAAAATTTCGCAAATTTTTCAAATCATTTCTAAACAAAAGGCAAACAGTTAGCCCCGGTATGATTAACTACACATTCGGAGGGTTCAGAAAAGTAAATCGAGTCCACTTTAGCTATTTATGAGCTACAGAAGTTTAAAGTTAAAGCTTCGTAACAAAATTACCTGTTAACATTTTTTGAAAGAATGTATTCAATTTGAGAAGTTCAAGGAGTACCTTAGACATTCAAATAGGTTTTATTTTCCAAATTTCATGTTATAACCTCAAAGAATCCAAAATAGTGAACTTGGTTCAAACGTAGTCCAAAGAATTTTGGGAAGATAATGAACTCACTCCAAGTGTTCTATGCACTTTATTTTTACATCTGCTTACAGATCAAATTGTAAATTAAAAAAAATATATCAATTCTCAGTTGAAACTAAAAGTTAAGTGACACAAAACAACTCTTCATCGGTGTCATTTCCTTCAGTTGCTTCGTTGTCCGTTGTCTGATTCTCTGGGAAGTTCCTGAAGTATCCATGATGAATAGGGGGTGTGTAAGGTTGCAATGCCTTTATTTTGTCTCAATTGGTGAACCTCTCGATTGGGTTTTCTGATTTCTTATCTGCGACAAAAAAAATTGTATGTCGGTTCTGAGACTCCAATAAATCTTTTTGGGAGTGTGGTTTGAAATCATTTGTGTATGCCATATTTCAACTTTTTTTTGTAGGAGACAACTTGGGATTGTTAGTCGTTTGGTACAAACACTAAGTCGTGTTTACATAAACTGCATTTCGATATTTCATGGAATGCTACTAATAATACTCCTCATTGAATTCTGACTAATTGATTGATAAAGTATGGCTCAAACTGGCAATAATATTTTCATCAATAATGTTTTTACGAGTATTTACATAGATTGAATGTGCGTGGCCCAAAAGGTTCGGAATTCTGTACTCGTCGAGTCATCCGTGTAGATATTGCCAAGCGGGGAACAATTGATAACAATTCGGAAGAGCATCGATCGTGCAAGTATCTAGAGAAGAGAGACAAGTCTCCGACCCTTCTACGATGTTCCAATGGAGTGAGCGAGTCTGTGAGCGAAGAATCACCAACAAGACGAATTGCCTTTCTCCGAATGGAATCGAGAAGCCTCAATGAATGTTTTGGTGCCGAACTCCGCACATGAGAACTGTATTCCATGATAGGTCGTATCCATGGTACAATTATACAAGGTATGTTCCACGGACGGACGAGTTTAGGCTCGTTCTGCGCATTCCACCCGTCGCCGCCATATTTACTTTTTCCCGCTTGTAAATTCAAATTTACTTTGAATTGATTTGGTTGAGTTCTGCTCAATCGTTAATCGCTACAAAGATTGACTAAAATAGTGCAAATGTCGAGAGATTCTTTTTTTCGAATAATTTTTACACGTTTCCACTTGACACACAGACATTTTTTGCAATAACTTTTGCACTTAACCTGGCTCAGCGGCATTTGACAGATGTCAACAGGCGTGGACAGATGTAAACATAAACAGCTAATATGGCGGCCTCGGGTGGAAAGAGCGAGAGAGAAAAACTATATGTGAGAGAGAGAGGGTACTCTTCCTGATTCTCCCACCATACCACTACCTGCGCAAGAACATACCTTGTATAATTGTACCAT
>JAVJAQ010001960.1:0-22817 GCA_032362365.1 Zygogramma bicolorata
ATTCCTGGACGACTGTTAAGATTGCTAAGTCGAGGCGCAAACTTATTCCATGAATGTGGCTTTTCCTACGAGGTAAATTACTATTTTTCCGCAAATCGTTCAAATACCGACAGATATTAATTGATTCTGGAAGAATCGGGAATAATTTCATTCACAAATAAATGGTGCTTTGATATTCGTAATGAAATTACTTGGGTTACTATGGGAAATGTTTTCAATCATTTATGTAGAACACTAACAACTGAAAAGAAATATCATTTCCATATAGGAAGAAAATCTTGACTTTTTCTTTGAGAAATTTTGTCTGGAATGTCAAAATTTCCTAACGATTTACGGAAAACTATGAAAACCTTCTCCCGATTGATTATATTGATAGCCATCACCGGACTTTATCGTTCCTCATTTATTGCAACGTCTGTCACTGCACCTTATAATATATTGAAGTATAAATTCAGGTTAGAAGTTCTTCATTGCATTACTACTGACGCGACGGTGATGAAACGAAATATATATTCGATATATTATGAAGAACAAATAGACGAATTAATATTATTCTTAATTCATTGCTTGTATATGTTCACAATTACATATAGATATATTAATGGATTAAATAACTGTAAAATCGATTCACATAATGAGGCAAATCATTTTCTCGTTACGTAAACTGGATACAAATAAAAGTAACATCTGCTCTTCGTTGTGCAGTCGACCACAACAAATAAATAAAGATAACCATCTTATAACCACATTATGAGCTCAGCGCGGATTTTTCTCAAGATCAAGTGATGTGGCCAATCGAATTGCCATAACCACACATAAATTCAATCCATACTATTGAAAGTCAATTTCGAGGTTCATTCTACTCATTTCAGTTTTGGGGTATGTTTTTTGGTGTGAATTTCGGAGAAGACCAGGGCATTTCTCTCTCTTTCCAAAAGTTTCCTTTCTTGAATAGAAATTGCTATGTACTATTTAGAAACGTCTTTCGAAATGAATCGTAATGATGAGTTATTCTGAGTGACAGAATCACTACTACAAATAAAGTAGATTGTCTGATATTTCAATATGCAAAACAAACGCGTCCATTCAAACCAAACGAAATTCAATTGTATTGAATAAATGCATGTTACAAACTCAATTGCTGGTAGTCGTCGATCTTAAAAATCATCATTACAGATAAAAAACATGAAACTTGGTTTTCTGCATGAATTACCACGAATTTTAGTTCAGATCACGATTTGTTTTACTCCAAAGTATTTTCTCTTCAGAAAACAGACTCCAAAAAATTGGACCAAAAACACTGTTCTAATAGAATTGATAGAATGGCAACATTTTTTTTTTCAAGAACTGTTTTGAAGGAGTATCTGTTGAAGTGATCAGAGTTCTTTTATAGGATAGTACCTATTCATTTTCAGTCTAATCGGTATTGATATAGATTCAAATATTATATCGTGGTAAGGTTTTGTGTAAGTACGTCAGTATTCGTACTTTAGTACAAATATAAAACCATTCCCAAATTCCAATGTGCAAATTGTTCTATTAAACTGAATAACAGGGGATTGGAATCGACCGAACTCACTTTCTTCTCAATGAACAACTGGTCACCTTCCAACCTTTGGAATAATTGAAAATAAATTCCTTCATTTTCGAACATTGTAAATAACATTGATTGAATTTAACCCAAGTATATTCTATACTGGTCTTTTTCAACGGCATATCTAATGAGAGGAATCTAATCACTGAATATGGGCGATTTTAGACTATAAAGAGACTGTTCTTCTGGATTATGCGTGATGACGGTTCGAGGCAAGAAGCCTTCTTGAACCACCCATCCTTAATCATTCGAGCTCTCAAATACCCATATACGTGATTTTCAGTCTCAACAAACGCAACGATAATGCAAACCGTCAACTTCCTGAATTATCTTCTCATGTTTGAAGAAAGCCGGAAGTTCTCGGGAACGTTATTGTGTGGGAACCTACCATATTCACTCTTCAAAAACAAAAGAACACGATTGAAACATCTGCTTTGCATTACTTGGTCAGGCCTTCGGTTGGAGATGAGCAGCGGTGCTGGGTATCTGTGTTACTGTGCCAGAACTATGAATAATTGAATAATGAACAGCTTCAAAACGAATTCCGTCGGTACAATCGGTAAACCTTGAAATCGTTTTATCAAACAAGGATCGTGTTGAAAAGTGATAGCATTTAGGTAGGTGTAGAAATGCTAAGCACTTAAGAGTGGTTATGAAGCCATGCAGAAATCTAGAGGGACAAGGCATCAGTTCAATTTGAAATGCGTGTTACTGTAATCTAAAATCAATCGAATATTTTTTTACATGAACTCAATGTGTGAGACTGCTGAAAGTGTGGATCAATATTCTCAATCGAGAGATGCGGTTAAAACAGCTTTATTGAAAAATAATTTGGAGGCCTTGATCAACCAACTTCTTCCTCTCAGAAACTTCCACTTAATAGATTTTAATGTCATATACAATATGGGTGAAACTCAACTCTCAACTTCAATGTTCTTTTCGATAGAAATGTTTTCAGTGAAATGTACTACATGAATATCCACTTGGAAAAATTAATTTCATAATGGGACGGACTTTCACAACAACCAGCTATCGTCCTCCCACAAGCGGAAACACACTCAGGAATCGAAACTGGTGCGAACTAATTTGAACCCTTTGTGGTCACTTTTTTCTTCTGCTGAAAAAATCTGGAACTCTGATGTAAATAAATTACGTTTTTAAGTAAATATTAATGGATATATTTTTTAAATTCTTGAGTTACATGCTGTATTCAATTGTATATATTGTTAGTGAGAGGTAATGTGAAGTTTTTTACTGAGGTCCCAATACGTCTTCAGCCAATGATAATGATAATAATAATAATAAATCGATTTTATTCAACTAGAAAAGGTGGAGTGTCAGCAGAAGCTGTTTTTCAACGACAATGGCACACTGACAGAAGGTAAAAAACAGGCTTTCTTTCCTTGTATAGCTAATTGAAACTTGTGTCTATCAAATACAGTATGACTGAAAGGGAACGATGTCTAGAAAACTGAAAGTACTCGACGTGCGTTTCGCGAACCAAGCTGTCATCTTCAGGACAAGAAACTGGTATACAGTATCAATTCCTCTCCCTGGAAAACTCGATCAGCAAGACTCGTGTTGAGTGAAAATGTTTTCAGTTTGGTGTAAGGGTTTTGAGAGTTCTTATGTTTACACCAAAGGTTCCGGATTACTGCACGGATTTTCGATACCAATAATCAGAGAAAATCTAATCATATAAATGAACAATTCAATCAGATCAATCTCAACTTACATACGGACATAAAAACCTATCAGAAACAACTACTCCCGTGGCTAATACCACGAAGAGCGTTGGATTACATCCGACAAGTGTCTGTGAAGAATCCTGCACTAACACTTGTCAGATATAATCCAACGCCCTTCGTAGTATTGGCCAAGAAAATTGTTTTCTGATAGGTGTTAGTCCATTAACCGTGTAGGTAAATCGAGACTGGCGTGAACGAATTGTTTTTTTGGATGATTGAATTTTTGGTTTATGGTCAGTCTTCATGAGTTCCCACTTAGTATTCGTGAGAAATCATCTTTCAGATTATCTGAATTGAATTGAATGTACAAGCAAGCGAAAAATTTTTATATGAGTAAATGTTCCAACATGCATTATTTTCAAGGTGTCACAATTTCAACAAGAATCAGGTTTTTAATAATTACCCAAAATTGTCTCCGCTGATTATAATGGAACTTGTTATGTTAATAGTAAGGGGCTCCTTTTGATGTGTGGACATTATTCTGATGGGTTCGAATAGCGTCTTTGATATTTATGGTGGAAGTTATTGTATAACAGTTGTTGTACAATTATACTCACTTTAATATCAATAATATATTTAATAACTATCGAAAATATTGTTATATGGGCTTCTTAGTATTATTCCCAGTTTAAAAAAAAAAAAAATAATAGAAATGAGTGATTTCTCCAACGCCCGTCAATTGAAAAACTTTCGACGATTTTTCATTAGGACAGTGGTACCCTATTTCACGAACAACGAAGCAAGTCCGGACTACGTTCACGAAAAAAATTCTAATGAAAACTGTCAATTAATAACGCTTTGGTATTAATGTCTTCACTCATTAGAATCACACTTCATACCAACATTCAATATTATAGAACCATAGTAATTCGTGAGACATGGATGCGCATTCACCAATCCATGATAGGATTGTCGATTACCCTCAAGAATGTTTTCCAAAATCTTTACAGCACCATAATATTCCCACAAACGTAAACAAAGTTTCTCGAAAATTTCTATTCTGTTTTCATTAATTCGGCTAAGAAAATTGGGCAATAAGAAAAGCATCGACTGTGGACTGTAATATTTTGATGAAAAAAAATCTCTTTTAACTGTTATCCGATTTTGACCGCAAGTTGTTCAATGATACCACTCAACCATTTCGCCTCTTAGGAATGTTAAGTTATATATTAGCCGAATAACTGTGCATAACACCGAATGGAGAATTATGCTCAAAGTGCGTGTAATGACTAAGAATGAATATGATTTCATTCAGTAGAAAAACATTTCGTTCAGATTAATGAATGAAAAATTAATCTGAAACTGAAAAGTCTGAAAATTATTAGTATCGGAAGCATAGATTCTAACGGAAGAGAGAAAATTCTCTGGAGAATGTTGATTCCATCCGAGAGAAAAAAATATCACAGTTTCGTGTACGATTCCAACTGAACGGGTATACAGAGCCGCGATAAGTGTTTCACTATAGATTAGCTTCCTCATTTCGGCACCGATTTTCAAGCCACTTTCAAGAAAAGATAAATGAATTCATGCTGAGGACACATAATCTTTTCTTGATAATGGCTACGAAATCGGAGACGAAACGTTGAACACAAAACTTCAGACACAGTGCAACCAGAACTCTACCATTGCATGTGTGAATGGCATTTCGAATTGAATGGCATTTTCTCTGCAGAGCTCAAAGTAGATGGAGCAGCATATTTGGAAGGTCATGTCAGCCGTTTTTTGACTCATTCCTTCATTTATTTTATACGAAAAGGGTTAACTTTGTATTCCTCAAATGATTTTTCAAAATATTGACGGTTCAACCGCCATCTCTATCTCTTATTTTTCTTCCGCATTCAACAAAATCAAAAATTGAAATTAAATGGCATACATAGTTTATTTCCGCCTGTTGAGTTTTTTTGGCCCACAGATCTGAGGGAACTCGCAGAGTTCTGTGTTTTGATCTCAAATTCATTCATAAATAAGAAATTTGAAATTTTCAAAGACATATTGTGTCACTTTTCGTAGTCATATTTTATGAAAGTGACTACACGTAGCAAGCTACAAAATAATAGGAAATATTTCATTTTCAAAATATCAATACCAAGCTGAGGATCGAATCCATGGTTTGAAAGACAATTTTACTTCTGAAAATTCAAAATGCACAGCACCACAGTTCTGAAGGCGCGTGCAACTCGAAAGTTCGTTCTTGCAACTCTGTTTCAAGCGCTAAAACAGCGACGTAACTCTGTTTCAATTACCTGCAACTCTGCAAGACAACAACTTATACGAAATCATGCAATAGAAATGCTTCGTTTGAATCTGAATTCTTGAAAAATATTTATTTCTTTATTGAATGTTGAATATCAGAACTATGAACACATAGGTATCAGTGTTTTTTTCAAGAAACTTCACTTACAAACTCGTTTTGAAACATTCCACACTATTACACAATGTATATCCTTTCACTATCGTATTGGAAGTAGGTTCCTAATCTATTGTTTCCACCAAACATAATCTGCGGAAATGGCTGATACAATCTTGATTTCTTCGAAAGTGAATAAATATCATCTCGACAATACATGCTTCTGAAACCTGGAATATTGTTCGATTATTATTGATGATAGATAACGGAGTCAAGTATAATCGTAGACTCTCAGATTGCTTCATATCAGTGATATTCAATGCAAGATATGTGTGTTGAAATATAATTCAATAGGTATTATAGTCTATTTCAAGAATAACTTACTATTTACTAAGTAAAATTGCAAATACAATGGCAATATTTCAGTGTAATTCACTCTTGTTTATTCTTGAAATAAAATATATATCACTATTGGTATTCCCATCAGAACACTCAATCTTATAGTATTAATTTGTATGCTTCGGGATTTGCAATCGGACGATTCGGCATTTGGTAAAAAAAAACTGTTTTGAATAAAACCTTTCTTTTGAATGCGCTAAGAAGAATGGAATAAACTTCTCTTCTAATACGTTTACTATTAACAGTTAACGTTATTACACGTTTTATATGATATAAAAGCTTGTCGCGAGATATCAGCTCTCGTATTTGGTCAGTCTGAAAATTGAAAGAATTGAAATCAATCAAGTTATTCCATTCATTTGTTCATCTACACAGGTAAAGCTCGCGACAATTTTTTATATTATATAACTTTTGTAGGTAATAATGTTAAATGTTGATAGTAAATGTTTTGAAAGAAAAACTCATTTTATTCTCCTCGGTGCATTCAAATGAAACCTTGTTTTTAAGTAGGGTTTTTTCTGAGTCGGTTCATCTTATTCAACGCATCATTGTTGCAAGGTCGTTTGCCGATTAATTTCGTACAGTCTATCTATTCAATAAGCAAATTGTAGGAAAGCATAGAAAACTTAGTCCACTATCTTTAGAAGTCCTCCATTTTAGATTTAGAGTGACAACACTTTGTTTTTCGAGTTGATCACAGCAAGTCTCTTCATATTGTAGGAGTGCATTGAAAATAACTATTTCGCAATCTTCAGAAATCCACCATATTGGATTTAGAGTGACGTAATTTCATTTTCCGAGTTACTCTCATCAAACCATTTCATATTGTAGGAGTGCATTGAAAGTATCTGGTCCGGCATCTTATGTGTTCCGCCATGTTGGATTTAGAATGACTTCACGCATATAACCATGCATTGTTGTCCAAACTAAACGCTTATACAAAATTTCAGCTCAAGCGGTTGAAGATATAAGCTTCAAAATTGAATTGCAAGATTCCACAAGAACAAACACAGTATGAATAGATACATTCATACATTGCAAGTTAAATGAAAGCTTGCAATAAAAACACGAAATTTGGCCTCTTACTGCTTGTGCCCCCAAACTGGTCGAGTAGGCAGGGGATTCAATGCTTTTTCATTTTTTCATTGCCTATTGGACTTTGATTGATAGACGACAACACAAGGACAGCAAATTGCTAGAGCCTGAGCCAATAATATGGTCACAATGACATGGCCGCAATGCTGCAACACTCGAATATACAACAACAGAATTGAAAATTTGCAGATATCATGAGTAAATTTTCTTACAAGAGAACCATTTTCGATACTGTTTATCCGACAGAGAGCAACTTTCGCTGAAACAATCCAGAGCTCTTGTTGGGTGCAGTTATGCCGCGAGACCTCCCATGGAATCCTCCACCAGTCTTATCAGATTCCGTGATCCACTATGAACAGTTGCATCCTTCTGCAAATGTCATTTTCGTAGAATTTGCTCGACTGTCCTCGATCCTTGACCTTCCTCATACGACGCAGACGTCCGAGCCCAAAAGACTCATCAACTAATGAGTCTATATCTAATGGGCTGAGACCGTTAACTAGGTGGTGTGTCTTAACATCTTAGACTAGAGTGTGGGTCAGCAGTTAGCGGTATCGTGACGAAGCGCACAGTGTCGGTAGGTCGACTGGAGCCCGAGGCCCCAGGATGCGTCCACGCATACTGTGCTGGCAGTTTTTAAAAAATGTATTGCTTACCAATAATCGAATCTGGTCCGGATTTGTGTTGAATGCACGGCCATATACACGGTGTCTCACAACTTATTGTGAAATACCATTTTCGAGTTGTGTTCATTTTTATGATTTGTGATGAATTGATTTTATCTTCAAAGTTTTAGGGTTGATAACTTACCACAACCTAACAGAATAAAGAATTGAATTTATACTAGTGCAGATAGGCAGACTTCTAATTCACCCGAAAAGTTGCGGCCTCAATGAAATCAGATCAATCGGTAACTTCTCGTATACATTTTCAATTCAAATTTGCCTATCACTAAATAAAAGATTTTTATAAATCACTTATTTCTGTTAACGTTTCGAAAGCCAAATCTACTTCCGTTCTCATAAGTGATTCACAATTAATTTTCTTCCGAGATACCTTCAAAAATCTATCTGAGATGTTATTACAACATTTACTTGTTTATGTGGCCCAAAACTTGTTTGTGTTACAAAAAAAAATTGTTACAAATCCAAGCATTTTTGATAATTTTTTCAGTGAGAAGCACGATTGCTGGTCATTCATTTATTCCTAAAAATCGCATAACTGTCGGAAAATATGGAAGCCTAAATTTTTTTCGGTTATTTGAACAGTTCAAATACGTGTCACTCAGGCCAGTACAGTCCGAGTAGATATCCATTCCGAAAAATATTTTATTGTAGCAAAATCAACGTTTTTTGTGGAATAAAAGTGATATCAATTACTCGAAAATAGTAAGTCACCGGATCGAGGTAAGCAATAAATTGAAAGTCTATCTGACATTCTTGGAATGAATGAATGAAGAAAGTTTGTAATAGCTGCGGAATGTTATGCTAAAAACTGAAGTCTGAAAAAATGAAAAGTCGATGTGGAATCTGGAGAAGGGTGGGAGAGCAGACTTCTCAAACCCACCAGAAGTTGCTGCTTTAATAAAGAAAAATCAAAACTGCAATTGAATTAAAATTCGTGTGATCTATTTTTCGGCAGGAAATGACAAGTTGCTAGTACTAACCTGGTTACTATCTTTGTCAGAAAAATATTTTCATTTGCTTAGAAGCTTTTCGTAGACTGGAAGTCTTCCCTACCATGCTCGTATCTATTACACATCAATTTTTCAGTTTCTATAAATTGTGGCTGGTTACAAGCCAAGAAAACTCCGAAACGAAGGTTCCATCCACCACAGAAATGTTATCCAAACAGTTGTTGAAATTTCATATAAATAGAAATAATGCACAAATACCGTTTCTGGACCGAATTACGAAAATCTATTTTAATTTTTAGTTTTCAATTGAAATTCGTACTACTCCTCTGAATTGGTTGTATAATTTGAGTCGCAATTTTTGTAGGTGATTGAAGTCTCTATCACTTTTGTTTTCGATACTTCTTGCAAGAGATGAGAGAGTTGCAAGCAAAATCAAACGTAAATTATATGGAAGGTTCATACCTGCATAACTCCTACACCGAGTATTTTTCGAAAAAAATTTAGCCATTGTTTTTTTCCAAATCGCGTCTATCCACGGAAGATGATGGAAGAAACGACAATTCCTAATTATTGCTAATTATTCAGTGGCTTACGTGGAACCTACTTCCATTGATAATTTTTTCGAAATAATACCAAAGTTCGGTTTTCAGTTTTTTCTGCTACTAGCCAGTCTGAACTGGAATGGTCTCTTCCTGGCCTAGGCACTATACTATCCATGTACCTACTATTTGATTCTTGGTGTCTCTAACTCTTCCTCTGTAAGTTTATTATTAGTTATTAAAGTGATCCTGAAAATTTTGCAAAAGTTGGATTTTCACCTATTTCAAAACTTGAGGATAATTTCACTTTCGTAGTTATGATAACATCTGAAGGTGTAGTGGAATGGAACCAGAGGCCAAAAAGTGAAAGAAAAATTTTCATGATATTTTTCAAGATAGTAGGGGGACTAACATTTGAATTTTTTACTAGCTTATGATTCTTGATAATGAATCTAATACGCAGAACAACTTCTTGTGTGGTACACCTCTCCTATTCACTGGACTCATACACGATCTGAATATAAAAACAAGGATTTGAAAAATTGTTCAGAAATCAAACTGCGGTCCTGACCATATCCACACAAAACTCGTCAGTGTTTGATAAGAGCAATAAAATTGTTGTCAGATCAGGTATAACAGTCATTGGAGTCCCTACTTACTTGTATTGACAAAAATACAACGAAAGGAAAATAACCAATTAGTACATAACGTACGTCACGGTGAATACCGTTCAGGTGAAAGTCTTCTACAAAGCTGAAGTCATCAAGTAGTCATGCAGTAAAACTGAGTGCAGTGATTACTTGAATTGATATTCCACGCAATCCAACGGTATGCATTTAAAACGGTCATGTTTGAAGTTTAGATGCTCTCAACCAACTAATATATTGCTGTCATGCGTATCGACTTCAAGAAGGATTTCCATATTCGACTACCACATTCTGACGATTTCTGATTGAGTCATAGTGAATACTGAAACAACAAAATGAAAAAAGGATTTTTACTTTTGCATTGCAGTTTATACCACACGGGATGAAAAATAAGATCGAATGAAACCCATTTGTTGTGATATATTCAAAATGTTAATCATTTTCACTGAATCAATAACCTGTAACATATCCTCAAAATATGAGTAGCAATCAATCACTCTTATATTCAGGACAAAATGAAAATGCTTGAGCACTATATATCAGAACAGTTGATATTAGGGGGAGAAGTGAACCAATTTGTAGCGAACGTCGAGATTGATGGACGAGCCGTAATGGAATCTGGCTAACATGCAAGGCACACAAAACATTTTCCCTCCAAATCACTCGTTATTTTTCTTCAAATGTGGCAAAACAAATCCTTGAAAAATTTGGCTCGAACTTGAAAAAAGTTGCCTTTTTGTGGTTCTCGGTAGTTTACAGGTAAGCACGTCCACCTGTCAAAAAGAAGATCCAGGTTCAATTTCTTGCCTCGGAGCCGCCCTGGAATTTACACGTTGAAAGATAACGTTTCGTTAATCCATTGTTCCATTACTGAACTTTCGACTTTTGAGGGTTGACGTTCGTAAGGGAGCGTCAGCTGGTTAACTCATTTTAAAATAAAGTTTTTCCTGCCAATAATTACTTTCTGTATTCATGCCATTGCGTCGGTTGTGGGAGTAGAACAGCAATGATAAATTTGATATGAAAAAACATCAACTTCAATGTTCAATATCAGTTACGGAACGTAATACGTTTTTCTTCGTTTGTCGGGGGATATGTTCCATCATTTAATAACAGAAATTGTTCCTCAATTATGAATAAAAATCAGTACTTATACTTCCTTCTCAGTAAAGAGACAAAAGAGTACTGAAAATTGACGGACGCCCCTTGCGGAGTCCACCAACCATGCGAGCCATACAAAGCACTTTTTCTCCGAATAACTTCATTGCAAGCGCATCAATGGTAATGATGATTTGAACTTGAGGAGAGGAGAACATCAACTCAAATCTTAAATATCAGTCCTTGAACGTAAATTTTCGACTTTTGGAGATGAAGTTTATTTTGATACTGATTTGTTTTTTTTTTCAGGTGAGGACTTTATTATGAAGATCTAAGCAAGAGCAAGGTCTGTATAATATGAAACAACATTTTTCCCAGTAGCTGCGTATTCATGAACTCTGTAAATAAGTAGGTACAATAGGAAACAATTATTCTACACAGAACGCAATCATTGACTCTTTCCATGATTTTTGAAAATATCGTCAATATTTTATCCTTTCATGGTAGGATACGTAACTCCATTTCCTCCACCGGGTAATTAATCACAGTTGAGCAAATTCATCATTCTGAAGACGTCGGCGTCATAATGCAAATTCAATTTGTTATTCAACTAGCTAGTGTGGAAAGTGGTACTTTCCGCATGTGACCAGGAGTGTATTTTTCAAACCCTAACTAAGCAAATCCAATGAACAATATCAGAATTCAAATTCAATTTGCGAACTTTTTTGGTATTCTACTTCATTTTTCTGGTTCTTGGAATCCCCCATTTCTTTCATATATTTCAGTACATTTCTCATTCTGTTTCATTTCATTCATTAATATTTTCCACGTTTCGACCCATGAAAATTTTAAACGGGTTCATGTCAATGGAACTTCTTATCACTACATTTCAACACAGAAGGTCGACAGATTCGAACGAACGAATTTAAACTACAAATGTAGTAATCATAATAAGACTTATCAACTTTAGAAGACATTTCAGCTCAGATCGAACCCAATTAGTTAGAAAGACAGGATTCGAATCTTACAAGTCTCGTTATTTTTCATTCAACTACCGAAACAATTATATCCGAACTGTTTGGAATTGAATATTGTCGTATTACCTGACTCTTATCGCTTATAACTTTGCATGAATAGCCGTCATATTACTATTCCCATGCTTATCGACGGGATTGAAAATAACTCTCCTCATATCAGAATTCAATGAACGGGATCATTGATTGCACCAATCCAATACCAGTCAGTTGTTTCCACTGGCCATATGTCTAATCAGTGGCACTCAGCAGGACTTACGAGTAGAATGAGAGATAATTCTGCGCAAAATCGAGTGTAAAGTAGATGGAAGATTCATACCTGCTTTACTGCAGTAGAGCAAAAAGTCTCCATTTCATCCATGTAGAACTAGAATCTGAATTCTTGTGGTTAGATGGTATTAACCGCTAAGAAATCGCCATTCACTGGATTCGACCCGAGAGCCAAAGTCCAAGCACACCAAGTGATATAGATCTCTCATACCGGCACATCGTACAGCCAAGCTGTCATGGCCGACCCATCGCAAGCGAATATAATTTTTTCAATCGCAAAGAAGGCTACAGCTCCATCAAGAAATAGAATTTAGAGACTTTGATTCTTTTGTCAATTCGTTGCAGTCAACACCATCTGCTCACTAGACTTCAGAATATCGTTCCGATTCCTGTGTGACATCCTATTATACTTCTGATTTTTTTACTGCAAGTTATTACACATATTCCAAATTCAGAAGTAGGGTGCTCGTTGGTGTTCATCAAAGTAGCCTCTAACAAGTATTAGGTGTTCTCTAAATTCCCTTCCATGAGATTTCTGGGAAATATCTATCTGACTTTGCTTCGTAAAAATTAATTGAGGTCGGTCTTTGATCAAAACTCTTTCCCTCGTTCTGAACCAACTAATATATTCTCCACTAACTCCTTTCTTGCGATTATTCTCCTATATTTCCTGCGATCCCAAAAACTACCAAGTGACCATCAGAGGATTTTTTCTGAGGCAAATTCTTATGATTTTATAGTAATCTTCAGGAGAGTAAAATACATTGTTGACTCTCTAGTGCAGATTCAGTTTTGCCAACATCATCATCGTTTGGAAAGTAACTACGTTGAGAAATCAGAAATCGCAAAGTATTTTTTATCGGACATAATCAAACCGAGATATGCAAAAAGAACCATTTCACGTGGTTTTTTTTGCATAATAACTTAGTTGATTTCCACTTTTTGAGATGGTTCTCACATCGAAAGAAAATGCTTAAATACATGAAATCCGTTTGTTTTTTTTTTATGCTGAATATAGAATGGATATTCATCAAATGATTCATGTATAGAACTCAGTTTCGACGATCAGGTAATTTGGTTCTTTTTTCATAACTACGTCTAATAACATCAATGATTATTGAATTGCTGCGATGGTCTACGTGGGATCAGGCTGTTATAAATTTTTTGCGACTTTTTATAGTGTGCTGGTTAGCAAGAGTCACGGTTCCCTACAGTGTGTATAATCATTACGGACAACAGCTTAAGTAATCTGGATCGATCGTCTTTACAAGTTGGTTTATAAAACCAATAATTTTCGTTCTTTGGCTTGATAGTTTACGATTCTTTCAGGAAATATACATTTTCCGTTATGCTGGAACATTATGTCGTCCTGTGGTGATTCTCCAAAGCATCGATTAGTATCAATATCTTCACTAAATATATAATGTCAAAGAAGTTTTTTTATTACTAGAATGAATGCCTCAACATTCTGGAAAATAAATTGAATTTAGGAAGTAACTATTAGTGACATCAGTTATACCTTCACTGATATCTCATTAGTTCTCAATTCACCGAAATCTTCTTATAGAATTGGTAGTATGATGAGCTATATTTTGCACTGATACACAACTCCAGCACTCCACATTCATTTTCCTTGAGTTATGTTCAAAGTCAGTCCATCGATTGAATTCAGTATATGAAAATCCATAAGTCGTAAGGCGGTAGAAAAAAAAACGTATTACGTCATTTCCATTTAAGAGAATAACAGAGTAACGCATACCAGTTTGCGATATGAAAGTGACTACCTTAAGAGGGCATCGTTAGGTAATTCCTGTAGTTAACAAAATACGACTTTCGGTGATGTACTAATTCTTTTCTAATTTATGCAGAAAATCATTCATGTTTATTGATTGTCTTTGACCAATGCCTCTATTTGACTGGAAATTGATTAGGCAGTTTGCTTCAAAATTACATAACAACCAGCTCATCCATATTTACTATCTTGGAAAATAGTTGGCGAGACTGTTTCATCTATGAGTGCGTACATGTCTTTAGATAGTGTGTGTGTGTGTGTGATGTTTAGACAATTGGAATTCAACATTGGTAATAAAAACTATCCGAATAACGTTTCAAAGTATACACCCGATTGCATTTATTTATTTATATTGTATAAACACATGGTTATATAATATACCAATAACAGAAAATGGGTAAAAAAGAGAACATTTGTGTGAAAAAGCAGGTACTCAACGTAATACGTATCCTCAATAATGATTTGAGGTTTTGTGAAACTCGTTCGAGTGTGTCCAATGGGTCGTAGCGCTTGGGGGCGATTTACTGTCTTTTTGGTAAAGTATTTGCAACTATACAGTGACTACCGAGCTTTCTTGTACTGATTCTTAAAGACTATATACAGACTGTATTCTTCTCACTCGAATCTCGCAAGAATTACTCTCGAAGATCATAATTATTACACCTCTTTATCATGATGCAATTTTAACTCAATATACGTTTCAACACTATACATCCACTCATATTACCCGTTACCTCGAATATACATACCTTATTGTTTTCATTCTATACTAATTACAGACTCCTGAAAACGAAAAAAAAAAAAGTATTTTTACCTCTTTCCAAATTCAGTCAGATTATTTCATGAAGATACTCGGCTTCTGATGTAACTGATAACTCTTTCATTTTCAAGGCAACAATACTTTGTTTAATCGCTCATAACCATAAAGAGCTTGAAATTGTCAGTTCCTCTTCGCAGCGTGAGAATATAATTGCCAATGTTCATTATTGAGATTTGCCACGGTATGATGACTGGATTATTATTTCATTCAATAGAAACGTTCTCATTTTATAACATTTAAGTTATCGACTGCATAATTGTGCGCTGCTCGAATTGAAAGGATCATGCAAGTGAGGAAAGCATTATAATTATAAAGCAAATTTTGCAATCTACGGAAATGATTTAACCACAAAATTGTCAGAAGAACCGTTCCATATAATTGAGAATAACACGAACGAAAACAAAACCGCAATCGACGACTGAAATCGAAAAATGAATTCTATGACCTGCGGTAAAATGAGAAATATTAAGTTTTTTCTCTTCGAGAGGGTTTTTTTGGAAAAGGTGAAATTTCAGGCAATAAAAATTGCGACAGTCTGTCATATTTCAATGGATATCATACATCATCTTGATATAATCACTGTAATTAAATGATACTTCGTGTGATTCTCACTTGACAGTTGTTTTCAAACCCAACAATCTTAGGTACGTGCTTGTTAGTTTAAATAATTACAATTTAAAAATTGGTTTTCTTCCATTCATCCCCCACCACTTTTACATCAAAATGTTGAATTTTTGATGAATTGTTTGTTTCCAGCCTGGGACGAAACGTCTTCCAACCACAATATCGAATAGTATTTTTTCACGAATCCTATTACCCAATAATGAAATAGTATATTCCGAAAAATTGTGAGCACAAGGCGTTAACCGACTGCGGTAATTTCGATGGTTTGGGTTGCGAGAAACGGGTTTGTTGTCGTTGAATGGTTTTCTTGTTCTGGGGGTAGGAAAATGGTCTTGAAGAAGGGCGGATTTGAGGTTTTCGAGCTCACTGAGTCCATAGTGGTCATCTGTGAGTGTAATGGATCTGTGCATAAGAGAGTCCAGCACAGAGCTCACTAGTGCTGGATGATGGTGGGAGTTAGCATTGAGTTATCTGTTGGTGTGCGTGGGTGGAATTTCATATCGGTGTGAATATTGTTGAGGAGATTGAGGAACGTGTGTAATCTTTTGGAGGCCAGATAACAAAGACATCATCTACGTAACGAAGTCAACACGTCGGATTCATTGCAGATGTGTCGATGGCTCTAGACTCGGAATCTTGTATTATGAGTTAGTGCATTCGCCTTAGAATACAAAGAAAATTTCAAATAAAATGAATTACGTTTTTTAAATTTGATTTCAACTTCAATTTCGTAAGTACACATACGTAGTTGTCATAAGATAAACTCAATTTTACAATTTTGGAGTTCCTGTTGAAGAGACAATGAAGTCCTCGCAAGCTTGAACCGAAAACAAAATCCTTTTCTGCCCTTGACTGCCACACCCTACCACACTTAGCCAGTCGAGCTAATATCTTCCTCATATATATATGTATATATATATATATATATATATATATATATATATATATATATATATGTATATATATATATATATATATATATATATTTATATATATATATGTATATATATATATATATATTTATATATATATGTATATGTATATATATATATATATATATATATATATATATATATATATATATATATATATATACTGGAACTTACTGGTGAACCGCGACTGGAATCGTTTTTTGTAGAAGTTTCGGCTCCTACTTTGTAACCATCATCAAGAATTTTCCGCAACTTGATGGGTTCTGAGCCTCTTTAATCCCTAACTCTCATCGTAACAGAGTGAAGACTGAGGTTGTATGGATGTAGGTATGGTATTTATAGTTATACAAGAATCCGACGATTTTTGAAATGTTATCGGACCCGGGAAAGATTTGCTCAAAAGATTCGATCGTGGGACAAAAATGGTTTCAAAGAATTGGAAAGTCTTTGTGAGTCGTCTCGTTTGTTGAGGCATTCAGGACGCTTTTCGATTTCTAATGCTTCACGAATGATTCTCGAGTGGAGTGTTTTTGTTGTTGCAGTAGTCTTTGTGTTTTGTGACCTCAACCATCTTCAAACATCACCACGAAACTGGCCACACTTTCTTATTACATTGTTTTCACCTCTAAGATTTCCATACCAACTATCGAGTGAAAATGGAAACACTGAAAATGTAAATAAAATTCTAGAGTTAGATAAACGTTCAAGTGACAGACACTCGCCTTTTGAATGGCGAATGTAACTATTTGCTTTAAGTGCTCACGTTATTCGCCTCACTGGTCTCTGAAGGCACCATCGTCACCTAAAAAGGAGATATCATAACTCAGCTTCTCTTTGAAGAGTCAATCGGTATTTTTCCACGTGTTATACAGTTTCTTCATGTTCTCAATAACTAAACCAGTCAGTTATGTAACTATCGCGATTCTCTGAGAACATTGCTAGAATTATTCAATGGAAACTTCACTGTCATTTCTCAACACATTGATGGTTGTGAATCAGGAGTTAGGTAGTTACCAAATGGTTTCATAATGTTTGGATTTTTCACATCATGTTCATATACTTCCGATTGTATGTTCAATTTGAATCGACCACAAATATCTAATCGTTGATTCCAACAATTAACTTCATAAGTATACAGCCTTACTCTACAAACGAATAGCTCAAATTATACAGGAATGTGGTTCATATTGACTGAATGAATGTAATGTAACATAGGTGTGAGGTCAATTGCAAAAAGTTAAACACAAGTGCAGAGTTTCAACACATTCTCGCAAGAGAATCAACAGTGACACGTTTCTTTCATTGTAGGACTGATATAGTGAACAAAATAATGTCGTTCATTTGAAATTCCATTTTTTGAAAGTTGATGAATAGTTTTCCAACGAATTGAAATGAATTCTATTACTTTGTTTTTGAAAAAATATGACATGTTAATTTCAACAATTTATGATGTGCATTCGAAATTTATTCCTAGTTATATCATCATTCCAAACAGAACAGTAGGCCATTGAAAACAGAGGCAGCGATTAGGGGAGACGTTGGGAGGCAGTTGCCTACCCCCACTCTCTGCGAAAATATTGACAGAATTATTTGTTTCATACACTTGTTTGTCTAATTGACCTCTGAAATAATAATCAACCAAGATGAATGTTTCTTATTCAACTGTTTCGAAATCCATCAACAAACCCATGTTTTCGAAAAAAATTATGAGACTGGCAGGTGTTAATTTGGTGGCCACCAATTATTTACAATACACGTGCATTGTGAGTCATCACGTTACAGCTGTCAGGATGGTGGGAGTAGAAAGTACAGTACGCGACTCGGGGATTAGGCCAATTACCTGCACTCGTGCACTACTGCACTTGGCTGAGACCTCGTGCTCACAATCTTTCGCGTGATCAGCATGTATTTCCTCCTTCAGTAATATACTTTTATTTGGATTGAATAACTTGGTATTGCATTCCAAGGAACCTCCGCCATTTATTAGAAAATCCTCAATACTCCTACGTTTGTTTTAGTTCTGACTAAGAACGGTTCCAGAACAAACGAAATAGTTTCATCGCTGGGCTTATACTCAGAACTGGTTCTGAATCGGTAATGACGTGAACCAAAACAAGGACAATGAGTATCCTCCTTCTTGTCCCCATCTTCCAAATATCTGGTGTAATCAAGAAAGAGGTCAAAGTTTCAGAACTAAAAAAAAATAAGCAAATAAACTTCAGTATGAATGGAAGTAGCAAATTGTAGAATTGAGCAAATTCGATTTGATTTCTCATACAGAGTATGAGAATATGGTACGGATTTGTTAATTGTCTTGTCAACAACGTAAACGTTTCTATTCGGTCGAAGAGTATCTCTTCCATACATCTTGAAAGAAGATACACTTGTTTGGGTTTGCTATCTCTTTGTGTCACAATAATTTCATGTGTTATGTGTTATGTTATAGCAAATACTGAAGAAATTGACAAACCCGGCAATGAATTGTCAGCTCTGTCAACACTGACCGCTATTTCAGGTGACCCGCACCAATTTACCCCCCCTGTATGTACGTTGTTATTTCGTATGGATATTTCATATTAGATACTTCGATATAAAGTCATCAGTGTATTATAATTCAGCAAGTATCCAACCATATATGACACTTCCGGTTTGATCGGAAGCGCATTTAATTTTCATACTCCAAATGGAATCTATAATTTTTTTTGGAAATCAGGATTCGATATAGAATTATTTTCCCAATAATATATGATAATCATACTCCCAATTCACAATCTGCTGGAATAATTGAGATTTTATGAACAATAAAAATAAAAATAAAAAATAAATAATAACTTTTTGTATCACCCTCGTATCGGAACATTTTCATGAAAGTATACTATGGAATAGCATAATATTATGTGACTAATATTATGTGACTAACAACAATTCATGAACAATTTTTTCAGCAATATTTTTCATACAGATTAGCTATGAAGTATATAACATTAAATTTTTCTTCATATTTCAACATCATGTCCTTAGCTTCTTGAATGCCAACAGGAATTTTTAAACTTGGTTATCAATCCATGTTTTGTATTTCAATATTCCTCAGTTAGCATTTGAGAAATGATAGACTTGGTGTTGAAAAAGGAAGAAAAATTTAATTCTAAAAATATCTAATCCTCACAAAAAATATTGTGTGGAAAGTTTGTCCATGAATTATTGTTACTTACGTGATATTATTCAGTTTTCAATGGTATACTTTCGTGAAGATGTTTCGTATATCAACTATATCAGCAGGTTGTGAATTGAGAGTTTGATTGTGATATATCATTGGAAAGGTAATTCTATACTCAATCGTTATTCCCATCAAAAACATATACTTTCCTTTGAAATTTAAAAAGTGGATGTGCTTCCGTTCAAACTAGAAGTGTCATATTTGAAACTACAGAATAGCCATGAAGATTCAGGGGGGTAAATTGATTCATGGTCACCTGGTATATCAAGTAGAGATGCCACGAATATTCGGCTACTATTCGGTATTCGGCTACTTTTTTTTAATATTCGGTATTCGGCCGAATAGCATGCAGTATTCGGCCGAATACCGGATACCAAATTATGGTAGAAAAAAGCACATCCTCCAAAAAAATATATTATTTCAATCACAAATGGTTCATTTTTCATACATAAAATAATTCTTTAGTACTTAAAATCCAAGGTAAGTTATGATGAATGAAAACATGTTTTTCAGCGTTTGTTGATAGCAAACGATTACACTTTTCTTCATAAATAATACCGGCTTCTGAGAATAGCCTCTCTCTATATACACTACGGCCGCCGAATATTAGGCGCTTCGGCCAAGTACATAGCCGAATATTCTGTATTCGGTATTCGGCCAAATTACTATTCGTGGCATCTCTAATATCAAGTGTAGATGAAGCATGAAAATATTTGGTTTTGTTGGCACTCAGTACTCATAAGATGCTGGCAGTTTTTGCGACCTTTTACGACCAAACAGACAAAATATTCTCAAGTTGAATGAGAGCTGACCACAGACACATTATTTCAGGATGTTAATCTGCTCCTCTCGAAGTAAGAATCCTAACTGTTTAATAGTTGTGGATTTTTTCCGAAGAAGACGAAGGCAGAGAAAAAAAGAAACGTTATAGGGAATAATGAACTATAAGTGAAAGCAGGTAGACTACATAAATGGAGAGTACATTTCACGCAGCTAATTGGGAATAAGAATGTTTGATGAAACATGGATGTCGAATTTGACTAACAGAAACGAACATATTAACGAATTTTCAGAAAACGATAAATTGTTTCGGTATTGTATTGATTTTGTTGGCAGATTTCCATCTCAGAACAAAAAGAAATAAAATCTGAATGGGGCAAGAGAAATTTCGATTCAGAATATTGGTTGGAGGGTATCGATACGCCATTCTCGATATGTTACAATACAGTGGTACTCAAACGCTCATTGATTATTCAAATCCAATGGAAAACCATTAAAAACGATAATTATTTCATTTGGTACATTCCTATTCGATATCACTTGCATGAAAAACCTCACTTTTACTTCCATGATCAGAGTTGATGTAAAAGCAGAATATAATTGAATATCTTCTTCACCTTGACTTTTAAAAAAGAATAATAATGTTCCTATGTTGATTACGAAACTCATGTAAATATTGTTAACGAGTTACGTAAGCCGTATTCCTAGGAAGAACAAATAATTATTTGATTTTCGCAGCCTTCCAAAATTGCTATAGAATACCCATAGCGAGAAGGATATGATAATTCGGATTCCATCATGATATTATACATTAGTATAGTTCATTGAGATAATCATGTTTCGGATATTCTGTTAACTCATTATTCTGATGGCAAATATTCGAAAACATAAAAGTTAACATTGCCCCATTCATTATCCCTATAACAACTGATATATGCCTGTGAGCATTTTCTGACGAACCGCGGCCAGTAGATCCGGCATGGTAATACCACAGTAAAGGATAACCAGTAATTTCACTTCGTGTTTCGATCCAGAGCGCGCATGATCGACTCCGGAAGGGAAATTGTTGGATGCGCAATGGATCACTCATTTTTTGAGCAATGCTTGCAGCTTGTTTAAAATGTTCCTAAATCTGCTACTTTTCAAATTTTGAAAGGCAACTTTTTCGTATTATATGCGCGCCGAAATATATGAAATATGTATGGGTCAATATCTTAAAGCCCAAGCCTTCTTTTTTAATTGAGTTAATATGTTTATTATTCGAATTCCATTCGATTCACTCTTATAATTAACAGAACACAGACAAATTTTATTTGATATTGGCAACACTGCTAACAGGTTCAGGTTGTACATATATGCAGCTTTCTTTTTGAGAGTTTCAAGCCCCGGGGCTGCTAATTCAAGCTTTACCATTAGTTGAAAAATGACAAGTGTCAAATTCCACCAATAGTGAAGCTAGAATTAAGAGCCCCGGGGCTTGAAACTCTCAAAAAGAAAGCAGCAACTATTTCAATTTCTGGTGTTGATTTCTGGTGTATTATGTTTACTGTTTACTGTAACAAGACTTTTAGGGCCACGTTTATCCTGTATGATCTTTTATCGTGTTCAAATTATCTCCACAGATTAGCTTTGCTAAACAATTGATGATTTATAGATCATATGTTAACTGGTTTATTGTTTGTGAATTATTCTGTGCTTATCCACTACAAAACCCCAAAAGGTAAATCATCATAGAAATTCGAGGCGCGATGTGCGTTCTATTGTTTTGCTAACCTCGAATTCTTTTGACGATTTACCTTTTAGTGTTTTGTAGTGGAAAATGGAAAAATGCTTATAATTCTGTTGGAAAGTGATGAAGAAGGTGGTATAGAATGTGTATATTGTGCTGATAGAAAGAAGGATGAATTTCGAGCGGAACTGGCTGAATAAACAAACATAAATGTCAACCCTGAAAACCCTGTTTCCCTGTGCCCTAACTCCGAAACGAAGGGCGAGCGCCACGTTTTGACTTCAGATTCGTGTTCAGCGGCTCAAATTACGTAATTTAAAAAAAAATTTTTTAAAAAGCTCGGGTGACCGGATAACAGACTTTTACCGAAATATTACATTTAGCACAGACCATCTCAGTATCGAAATATTCAGAAAATACATAGGTACTCACTTTCTTCTGCAAAACCCTAATAAGTCTTGCTATCCCTACTCTGGGTTTCCAACAATGGAACGTTTTCACTCCATCCGTCGTTTT